>VWPV01023741.1:0-16905 GCA_013389885.1 Geococcyx californianus | reverse complement strand
TGATGGAAATTATTCCCTCGTGTCACCCAGTGCTCTAAAACTCCAAAACGAGTCTTAGACAGTTTATTTGCTGGCAGTTTCAGTATCAGGAGAAATTCTTACATTTAGATTTTGCATAGATTCTGGATGTGCAATTCACATTTTCAAACTGTGACATTATGCAGCTGCATAGGGGTCTGAGAACACAACCATTATTCAGACATGTGCAATTTGAGTCAATATAAATCACTATCATGAGCGGAAAAGAATGAAAAAAGAATAACTGAATGCATCCTGTATTTGCCCCTCCACAGATTGTACGGCATGGATACTGAATTAGAGACCAGTTGACTGTATTTTTATTAACCTTATCATGTTAATATTTAATCACATCACCAAACCTAAAACTCAGTTAGAAAGCCTGGAACATTGACTGTCTCTCATATAAGAAATCAGCAGTAGCATTTTCAAGGAAAATGGAAAGCAAGAAAATCTGTAACATTCACATGTCTATCCTTATTTGGTAGTGAATTTGTTTGTATTGTCATAGTGATCTTCTGGAAATAAAAGCAACAGTACAAGAGAAATATTTAAGATTAAATTCATTGGTTCCTCATATACACTTAAGATTTAAGAGACATTTTGTTACAGAATACATATGTATTAAATTGCAAGAACATGGTAGCACATGGAAAGACTTAGATTAGTTTTCTTAAGATCAACTGTCTTTACATGAATAAAAATAAATGGCTTAGTCTTGATGAAGCTAACCAGGTTTCTGGAAAATCTTGATTTTGTTAGACTAGTTACTTCTAAATCTACTGCAGTTTAAGTAGGCCACAGCGTTGCTCTTCCTTTAGCCTCCGAGGCAAAACAAGCAGTTCATTATACCTTTGTGAGGATCAAGCCTTTCAGCGAGACATAATAGGCATCAATTCTGACCAATCATACACCTGCCTCCAGCTTGAAAAAATCCTGTCCCTAAATATGCCATTTATCTGTGTCCTGGATTTAAATAAAACAGTTCGATGCATACTATAGACCTGGCATACAACATACAGAAAAAGAGTCTTTATAGGATACAGAACTGTGTTAAAGAAAAATAAAAATCAGAAAAAACGGGAAGGGCAACCTGTCCAAAACAATGTCTGATTTTCCTAGGTGTATCATTTGTCTTGATGCATTACTTCCACCTACGGTCTCCTGTCAAAAAATAGGACAATTTGTGTATAATAGATCATTTCATTTCATGCAAGACTTTGGAACCTAAGTGTAGGGATTCACAAGGCTTCTCTTGGTGAAATGATCTGGATACTAACAGCTGACATGTATTGAGTCCGGAGATCATATACAAATGGTCTATCTATCAAAAAAACCCTAGCAACAGCATGAGGCATTTAGACAAGACAAAGCTTGTATGAGGTTACCATCAGCCAGACAAAATATTAACCAGGAGACTAAAAGACTACTTCCTTTTCACATAATTTTCCCAGAAGGTTTTATAATTAAGAGATTCCTAATTATAGATTAATCATTCTTTTCTTCAGGTAGAGCAATTAAAAATAATTATGATGCAAGTTGCACAGTATTCTAGGGCACAGTAAATACAATGGTAGAGCACTACCTTTCCTTTTTTTATTGAAACAGCAGCAAAATTAATCTGGTTATTCACACTAGGAATGTATGAAGAACATCCATTCCTCATATTTTGTTGTTAAAAATTGTCCTATTTAAATGATACTAAGAATTCTCCAACAACAAACCTATCAGCTTTCAAGTAAGCTTTTTTTTGTAGGCTAAGAATTTCTAACTAAATAAATTCAGAAACAGCCAAAAATTTTAATATTGACATAAATTGGGACATAGCGATGAGTAATACTAGCATTTGAAATAGTTATTTTCATAAAAAGCACCAAATATGGTAGCAGCAAGCATTTAAGACAACATCTAGTCGGTGACCAAGGCAGTTGATCCTTAATACAAAGGCATCAGATAAAGTTGCTCATTCATCTCAGTAGGTGCTGTGGTTTAAACTTGTGTTCTGGTTTGAGCTAAAGCAGAACCAATTTACTAACTCTTCTGCTAAGCCTGTTCTAAGTAACAGCATTTTCTCAAAGTTAAGAACAATGTCTATCTCTAGGAGTGATAAATCTTAGTAATTATAGTTAACCCCGAAGTAACGGGGCACTGGTATGCAGAAAGGCCATTGTGTAATCTTATTTCTATGGAAACAAATGCCATCCTCCAGTCGGTGGAATGCCATACAGTAAATCAAAGGGGCAGAAGAGGGTTGTACCTGCAAGGGAGGAACAGACAGGACACATTACCCAAAACTGGCCAACACAGTATTCCATTTCATATACATCATTCTCAGTACAAAACTGAGCAATCACGAGGGTCAGGCTCTCTTCTTTGATGGCCAGCATCTAGTACAGGCTTTGCCTGTCCTTCCGCCTCTTGATCCCAGATCCATGTGCTCCTGAATGCAGTTCCTGATCCATTTCCTGCCTGCCACTAAGCCCAATTATATAGTACAGTCATCAGTGGGAGGATCATCTTTTAATATTTGTATATATTTTGTTATTTTCTTATTAATATTATTTTTCTCTTTATTATTATTTTTCCTTTAAAGCTCTTTTAGTTTACAAAACAGAAGTGTCTCTGTATCTCATTTCCCATTCCTCTTTCCCTGTGTATGCTTGTTGGAGGGTGTTGGGGCCACAGCCACCCATGTTTAGCTGCCAACAGCATTGAGAAGGCAGCTAAACTGTGACACGCAGCAGACAGCCAAACAACACACAGCCATTCACTCACTCCCCTCGTCCCAGTGGGACTGCAGAGAAAACCAAGAGGGAAAAAAGTAGAATTTGTGGGTTAAGTTTGAGAGAACAATAGTTTAGCAGTTTAAGAGAACAACAAAAGAAGATNTGGTTTGAGCTAAAGCAGAACCAATTTACTAACTCTTCTGCTAAGCCTGTTCTAAGTAACAGCATTTTCTCAAAGTTAAGAACAATGTCTATCTCTAGGAGTGATAAATCTTAGTAATTATAGTTAACCCCGAAGTNATCATCATCATCATCATAATAATGCATCAAAACCAAGTGATGCACAATGCAAGCAGCAGTCTTCTCCAGTCATCTCTCTGCCCAATTATATGCTAAGCATGGCATCACATGGCTTGGGATATCCCTTTGGTTAGTCTGAGTAAGCTGTACCAACTGTGTNACTGGTATGCAGAAAGGCCATTGTGTAATCTTATTTCTATGGAAACAAATGCCATCCTCCAGTCGGTGGAATGCCATACAGTAAATCAAAGGGGCAGAAGAGGGTTGTACCTGCAAGGGAGGAACAGACAGGACACATTACCCAAAACTGGNAGTCCTTGACTTTGTGTAAGCATTACTTAACACTAACTAGAAACAGGTTATGTTAAAAACGCTATTGTCCTTCTTAATCCAAAACACAGCGCTATACTAGCTTCCGGGGAGAAAATTATCTCAACCAAGACCAGTATAGTAGGCAATACTTCCAGGAGAATCTTCAGTGTCAATACTGTGAAAGAACTTCCACAACTGACAGGTTTATAGCTGAAATGAAGGAAAAATAACCTTTTACTTCAGAAGATATGGGTTAGTTTCCCATTGCAAGGAAAGACCTCATAGGTGTTTTGTTGTTTGATAGCATAATTTAAAGTGGCTGTTACAGAAATCTCCATGAGTAACAACTGTTTCATTTCTGATGATGTGGTAGAGCTATAAAGTACTAGTTTTCACTTTAAAAAAGCTATCAGTTATATGTAACCAATAAATTAAAGCTACTATGTTTTTAAATATGCAAAAGTCCTGGTCTATTATCTTTACTGGCTTCAAGTCTACAAGTTCATTAAAGCAAACTAATTGCTACAAAGTAATGAAACTTGTGAAAGAAAATAAAACGGAAAAATAAATCCACTCTGCCTACACTGCCAGAGAAGAAAAGAAAAACCCCAAAGACAAAAAGACTAGTCAATTATAGTTTCTCATCATTAATGTAAACAATATTTTATAGGCCAATATCTTGCAAAGCAAATGAAAGATAATAGATCTAACTTAATCTAGATTAGGTAAATACAGCATGATAGGAACTGTGAAACTCTTTGAACTCAAGACCAAACTCAAGCAATCAACTTGCAGTCATTGAGAATTCAGTGCCAATATATCCAATATATATGGAACAGCCTCAGAGAACTTTGAGAACAGAAGTTCTCTGAATGCAGTGTATAAGAAATATACCTGTGAGAAAATGTCAGAGATGTTTACGCAAACATCTAGTACAACCATTAGTTTTCCAGATATTAATGCAATGAGTTCATAAAGTGTTACTTACTTTTACCTTATCTGTTACTTGAAGTATAAGCTCTTGTTTCAGGCAGCACTGTTGCAACTGGGCATATGTTGGGAATGGAGAGAATACCAAGTACACACCATGCACAGATTCATCTTTCTTGTATGAATTGGCTGAAGTGAAGACAAAAGCAACAAGACTACTAGTTCTGGAAATAACACAGCTTGTCTAAGAAGAAAAGTCATTGGAGAATGAAAAATACCCACTCGTTTTTAACAGTATTCATAGTATTACAACTCAACAGAGATAGCAATTCTCATTTAGATTTGAAACACTAGTAACAGTTTACAAGTTGCAACATATGAAAGGATTTCTTGTCCTAAAGGACATTCCCTGCAAAAAAAGGGGGAAAAGCCCACTGCTATAGTTTTTTGCTGCCCAGGAAATCCAGATGGAGGACATGCATATCTGCATTTCAGCTTCATCTCTTATAGGAACGGTCATGTAAGCAACACCGTTCCCTGGAGCCAGGCACAAAATTCTAAGGGAAAACATGGTCCTTGCATGTCTCACCATTTGGGCCTGCAATAAGTGTATTACATTTAACTTACTGTATTTTAAAACAAATTACTTTTATTCCTCTTTAATATTCGAGGTAATTAAAAGTCATGTTTACAATGCAAACTGCAAGCTTCATAATACTTCCATTAATATTTCCACACTGAAGTTGTAAAGTTGAAAGGGGGATTAATTTTATGTATTTATTTACATTGCTGAAGCTATCATCATCTATTCTATTCAGTACTAATTTTTATATATGACAGCCATTTAATGAATCAGTAGTGCTAAATCTAGTACCAGCTTAAACTGTTTCAGATTAATTTATGGTCAGTTTGCTAGAATCTAATGCGTAGTGAAATGAAGTAAATTAAATGTTCTCTAGGTTTATAGTTTATACTCAGTAATGAGTGTGCATTAAAACATATACTAAAGAATCATATGATGCTTATAGATAACCACCAAATGAAAGTATGAAGAAAATAGTGAGGCTGTATTAGAAAATTAGAAGACAGTAGAAAATAACAATAGTGAGTAGAGAGGCAAATGGTGGAGCAGGTGGAGAGGATGGCAAGGTGTTGAAAAATTAATTAACAAATGAAGTATCTTGAAGAGGAGTACTACTTTCTAATCAGTAAATACCATCATTAATCCATTTAAATTGATTTTCTTTTTTCAAATAGCCTGTTATACTGAAGTATTCTCCTACATATTGTGGAAGGATGTAGTATTTTCAGTATGTCTCTTCATCTGAAGAGCTTGTCAACATATTGACTATTAGGAACATGAAGTTCAAGTGCAGAAGCTCTGTAATAGCTCTTGTGTTCAAATAAGAAGGCCACAGTAAAGTCATTAGGAAAACAAGTTAGTCTTGTGACAAACATATGGATTTTGTACAGAGATGTGCATACATGCACGCAAAAATCCCATTCAAAGGAGTCTCCAAGCATACCAGCACAAGTCTAAATGCTGGATCAAGTGGAAGCAAAGTAATTACTGGTCTCTAATGCTGTGTTAAGTATGAAAAGACATAGAGGCTATAGAGGGGCAGTAGTCAATTCTTTGACCAAATAAGTACTTGTACATATAATTTACAATCAGACAAGGATGGCATTGTAAACAATCCGTGTTTCATAGATCATTTGCTGATCTGCTAAGACCTGAATGGTTACAGATTCTGTTATTTTCTTAAAGCTGTCATCAGCTATCACCACATTGCATGTTCTGTGAAAAACTGTTCGTCTCTGTAACGAGAGAACTCAGAGTAATGAGAGAGACAGGAGTGAGTTGGTCTCAACTAAATGTGCATCCATACAATGAAGGCTATGGTGTAGCATTACGTAGCGCACCCGACATACAGTTCATAGTTGTAAGTGAATCAATCAATGCTTTGACGTGCAATCAGTTTTTCAACACACAAAAATTACTGTTTTCAAACATTATTTAATTCTTGCCTTTCAATTTGCAGGAGATAATACATCAACATGGAATTTCTGCTCCAGTGAATCCCCCAGCATATGTTCTGCTGTCGCTGATAGCAGCACTGCCCTGTTTGCTAAAACATGGATCAGAAGATTTACCTTATGCCCAGCAGGTATTACAGGACCTTTCCACTTTCATTCACTTAGTTGTTTATTGAGTTTTGTCTTTTAATACAAATCTGAACTGCTGAATATTGACACCATTGTTTGTGTGTGTTTGAGATATGATACTCTAGGCCTTAGTCATCAGATATTTGTAAATCCAGGTCAAGAGGCATACTTATATTTGATCTAAAAGGCTAAATCCTGTCTCCTCAACCAACAAATTTGAGAAAAAAAAACCACAAAGAAGGATTATCTTGGATGGAGTACATAGAGGTTATTCTTTTAGCTGCTGTAGTAGAACACAACTACTTAAAAGCTCTATCAGCTAGAAACCTCCTTTTCCAAAAAAAAAAAAAAAAAAAAGTCCTGAAAAAATCAACTCAGACCTAAACTTTCATGTCTTTGTAGAATGGAATTGCACACATCAGCTTAAGCTTTGTCTGTTAAAGAACTTGGATGCCTAACACATTCCAACCTGTGCCATAAAATGACCTTTTCTTCTTGATGAAAATAGATCCAAAAAAGGCAGAAAAATGAAAAAAAATTGATGGCAAGTGAGTAGTTACATGATTCATTGGCTAGACCTTTGTTTATGTCTTAGAGAACAAAATAAGGATAGTCAGTAAAATCAGATAATGGGATTAAATTACATTGTAATATTCTTCCCAGGAAAAAAATATTTGCCATCATTTGCATCATATTCTTCCCTGGCCTGAAGGATAATTTGTATTTGTCAATTACAAGCATACTTCAAGAGTGGCAGAGGTCCTTATCATACGTACAGTAAATTGAAGAATTATTTACTCAGAATGAAAACAAATTAAAAAGTAAGATAATCTGATTCCATTTCTGTACATTCCTCAGTACTACACCTAGCTTAATTTTAAACATATCAGTTATTATGTTCAGGTTTTCTCCTCTTTAGTCCACAGAATAGTAAAGAAAGTATATTTTTGCTTAGATGTTCCATAAAATGATATAACTCTGACTGCAGTGATCTGAACTATTCTTTTCAAATTCTTATTCCAAAATTCTAATGAAGTCCATTTCCAAACAGAAGTAATTTCTCTTTGATTATGTTTTTATCCTTTGCTTAATCGCAAGTCTATGCATTTCAAGCCAATATTGCAGCCCTCATATAAATATACATTATCCATTTATAAATCTGAATGATTCCTCACATGCTGTAAATCTCAAGTATTAATTTAAGTTTCAACTCAACTTGCCTTTCCCCCAAAGAACTATGTAAACCAAATAACACTACTGAATCAAAACATTTCACTATCAATAACAGAAAAAATTCTACTGGATCACATGAAAGGTCCCTCTAGGCTAAGTTCCCATCTCAAATGGCATCTAGTTTCTTCCCAGCTTCCTTCTCTATTGATCAGGGAGAACTCTAAGGTTTGGAAAGGGAGAGGTGACAGCTCTATCCTGGGAGAAGAATTTGTTTTAGTTGTATCTTGTAACAGACAAATATGTGTGGTGTGTTGAACCCAGTCAATGGCCAAAGAGCGAAACAGCTGCTTGCTCACTTATCTTCCCATAGGATGTGAAGAAAACAGGAGAATGATAAGATCATAAAAGTCCATTCAGTTTATTCAGTCCATGACTTTGGCTCCATTTATTACAGTGGTTGCTTAGAACAGAAGGTATGGTTTGTTGCGTTGTTGAGTCACCTCCACAGTTGCCCAGTTTCTCGTAAGGTTCATCCTCCACTCGTTTGAGTGATTCCTGCAACAGCACTTCCTCTAACTCAAAACTCAAACCACGGATTACAACAGGTTAAATGTATATTCATTACAATCTCCATCCCTTGTCCCTTTAGACCAGACTATAGAGTTAGTACTGCAGCAATATCCACCCTGGACAAGCACAGATCCTCTGTGTGCTGCAGTTTCTCTGAGGGTGTACCTGCTCCAATATGGGCTTATTCACAGGCCAGTCCCTCCACAGGTGTTTCTGCTCCAGTTCATATTCAACTTCCCATATGTCTGTTAAGGCAAAACATGAAAGGCAGCAATGCCAGTGTCATATGCCAGCCCAGGCGCATATTGTTATCAAAATGTAACCAGGAACAGTGAAGTAAGATGACAAGCAGTACATCGAACAGCAAAATCCAAAAATGCGCACTAACAAGGCATAGATTCCAATACACAACAAAGTAAATGAGCCATGGGGCAAGCACAGGAGCCTGCCAATTAACCGCTAAGCAGTTATAACAGCTATAAATTCACTTTAGCTCATTACAATCAAACCTTATGTTATGTCGAAGCCCTTAAACTCCGTGTTATGAAAGCAAAAGGCCTGTGGTGGATTGACCAAGCCAGAAGTCAAATACCTGCACAGCCAATCTGTCACTCCACTATCCCTTGAGAAAAGGAGAAAACAGAAGGGAGGCATGAAGACTCATGGATTGAGACAGACAGCTTAATAGGTGAGGCAAAATCTGCATGTGCAAACAAAAGAGAGGAGAAATTTATTCACTGTTTCACATGGGCTAGCAGATGTTTAGCCACTCCCTAGAAATCAGGGCCTTTTGCATGCATAATGATTACTTGGGAAGACACAAACCATAACTACAGTTGTCCCTACTCGTTACTCTTTTTCTTCATGTTTTATTGCTGACCACGATGTCATACAGCGTGCAATATCCTTGTGGTCATTTTGGACAGCAACCTTCCTGGCTGTGATGCCTCCTAGTTTCTTGCCCATCCCCAGCCTAGTGACTGAGGTGGGAAGGGGAGGGAGGACAGCAAGAAGAAAGAGAAAGCCGTAATGCTGGTCAATACTGTTTCAGTTACAAATTCAAAACACAGCACCATACAACCAGCTATTAAACAAAACAAAACAAAAGAAATAATGCCATCTCAAATAGACGGAGTACTGTAGGAGATAAAAGACTGGTGAATTAAGGACAGTGATACTACTCTGGTGATCTTTCTTTACTTGCAACAGCCTGAAGCTTAGGCACTTCTTAAGGTGGTGGCACTAAGCTTGTGCCATCACTAGATTTTTAGCTAGTATTTAGAAATCTACCGAATAAAAATCACTAAGCTTTTTTTTTTTTAGTATATCACAGTATCACAGTATCACAGTATTGTAAGGTTGGAAGAGACCTTTGAGATCATCAAGTCCAACCTATGGCCCAACACCTACACTTACTACCTATACCTACTCCTACTATATTTAGAGTACCAGCATACCTATTCTGTATGACAGACATTGTGAATGCAACTTCAATTCACACATGAAAAACATGTTTCATCTCTACTGGAACAGTTCTGCCCAGGGAACTAAATGCAGAAATAAGATTTTGTGCCACATGGTGCATGCTGAGAGAAAGAAAAAATGAAATAAAATAAACAAGAAACAATCCTCATATTCTGTCCAAAAGAATTCAAAGAAGAATCAAAAAAAACCCCAGACAAACAAACAAAAAAACCACGACAAAACTGGTCAAGAATCCAGATTTTTCCCAAATCTGGCCATCAGAACCTCTACTCTTAGGTCCCTTCTGGCTATTTGCTTGCATCATACCACTACATACTCAAATGGCTAGATATTTATTTTCTCTTTGATATTTTATCATCTTCTGGGAAGCTCATCTTTTCAGTGTTGGTTTGTTCTACCATATTTCTCACTATTTTATCTATATTCCTATATCCTACCAGTTTAGCAAAGCCTATGCACTCTGCCTCTTGCACACTCAGCATGAAAGCATGCACTCATATCATCGGTGCCAACACTTCAGTTGCACCTCAAAAAATCAACGCACAGATCAATCCCCTCCATCACATCATAAGATCTCCATCTACAGCAACTTGAATGGAAAAGTTCACAGAAAACTATCAAATAGTTCTGTAAAAGCCATTTTGAATATTTCATATTGGATACTGACATAGTAACAAATCACACAAGAGTATGATTTTTCATATTTTTCACTATTTATAGAAGCAATGATTTTTTTATATATTCTCTCTCTCTCTACAACTTGCACTTCAGTTCTTCTGACATTTACTTTCATTTCTGTGGCAAGATAAATGATGGCTGCATTACACTTGTTATAATTCTATCCCTTGCTTATGACTTCAGAAAATTTTACTAGTTAGGAGTGAAATTTCCATCTTTCTCTCTGCTTAAGGCTATATTAAATTTATTTAAATGCACCAGCAGAAACAGCTCAACCATTTCACAGAAAGGCTTCAATGAAAAAAGCCCAAGATAACTGGTGAAACTACCTTTTAAGTCAGATGATTTGTTTAACACTACTAACCACTTCATCATTCACATTCTGAGGAGGGTGAGCAATCATAAAGTTACTTTCAGTATCTTGATAAACATTTACAGAGCTGAAAAAGCATATGGAAAACAGAAATCTTCTTTTGTCCAAGCTTTTAGTGAGATTTCTGTTGTAATTCTTTGAAAGGTCTAGCTTTTCTCATCATTCCCAAATCACTTCAACCAGGTACCTTGGCACTCTATTACTTATTGGCGTGGGAGTCTTGTGAAAAATACACCTTTATTTACCTGTGATAATACTATCCATTTTGCAATATCTTCTGGTACAACCAAAACAGAACTAAGTCTTCTACCACACAGAGCTATATCATCTAGGATTAGCAGACCAAGTCTAGACTTGATTATTCTGTCTTCTATGAGAGTTTTCCCAGAATTGTTATGCTTTTATGCCAGAGTCAAGGGTCAGTCTCAGGAACTTCAGGTATGGGCAGCACCCTAGTTTCTAGCTTATATACACACTAGCAATTTAAGTAACACTGTATCTCTAGTTACTTATGTCAAGAACACAGCAATAGAATATAAGAATATCTTCTTGAGTAAGACAAACCCAAGGCTGAGATGCAAACAATGAATATTACATGGACTTTGTCCCTTTTGGTTTCCCTTGATCCCATGAAACAAGGGATGAGAAATTATTAGCCAAATCCTTCAAACTACAAAACCCAGACCACTGCTCTGGTCGTCCAAATGGATCAGAACTCATACTTCCACTCTGACAAGGTTCAGCCAAACTTTCATTTCCAGACAGATTTCCAGCCATTTATGGCAGACAGCTACACCTTACAGCCTCAACTCTGGAAAGTTCTCTGCAGACAGTATAATAATCTCAATTTGTCATGTTTCTCCTGTTAGCCTCTCCAGCTGGTTGTCATGTACGTGCTAGGCAGAAGCCCTCCTAGACATCACTGATCTCTTATTTGAGGGAGTACAGTGAGAGAAGTTAACAAGCCTGTAGGCATTATGTAATAGATCCCACAGACCCCAGCAGTCACCAGTAGTCCACAACCCTAAGCTGTCTCTGCAGCACACTGAAAGTAACTGCTGAGCTGGAGCTGCAAGAAAAGTAGCTGGAGATGCATAGGACTACTGAATTGGTTGAGATGGGCAGACTAACCTTCTATAACTACCACTCCTAGACTAACTTTTATCAGATTGACTTTCACTAATCTGGTAGGATAGCCAACTCAACTCAGTGAGAGTAATTGTTTTGGAGTACTGGTAACACAATGGTTAAGCTGGCTCTTGCAAGCTAATCTAGATCAGCATCATGCATGCCCTGTAGTGATTGTTCCACTACCATCTGGTGAAAACTTTGTTAGGTCACATAGATATTTGCCTACCTGAGACAACTTCTTACAAACAATATAATTAATCACTAAAATACGCTGACATTTAGGATTTTTTTTTCATTTATTTACAGAAGGAATTAACACCTCTTTATTTACAAATAAAAATTACATTTGTTAATAACTCACGTTTCAGTTTTACCACAACACACAACAATATTTAGATCAGCTACAAACAAGTTGTTCTGTCATATATTTTAATGTATATTTTGAAACATAATTAGCCTCTTAAGTCAAATTGATTATGTCTTTTTAAATGTTTGCTTTTCTGATTTGCTATAAGTAAGCTTTAAAACACAAAATATACTAAGCAGCGTTCATCTGAATCTACCAAACAAAGTTATTGAAGCATGAGGTCTATATAACCAGTGAAGCAGAAGACCATGCTATTACATGGATAAATGCTCCAGAGTTACTGAAGCAACACAAAAACAATCACAGAAACATCGCTTTTGAAACCTCATATGCAACTCATTTTGGAAAAAAGTTTCTGTGTTTATAGGTAGATAGATAGATATACATATATACATGAACAGGCACACACAGCAGAAAATATAAGCTGTTGACAGTAAAACTAGAGAACTGAAAAATATAGGTTCATTAAAAAAACAACTTTATTATTTCCCACTCATGTCCTCCAAATTAACAAAAACAAGACTCAAATCAAATCTTTCTACATATGAGAAATCCTTATTTTCTTATGGTTTATTGTTCTTTTTTATATGTTCAGACAAAGGCAAAAATCCATTCTCAACCTATTTTGTCTCTGGAAGCAGCATCACCTTGCAGCAGCTTCAGCACCCACTGTCTTACAGACTCCTCTGGGCATATAAGAGAACTCTGCTCAGACTGTAACACAGTTCATATTCAGTTACCATTTGGGATTAGAACCTACCTCCTGGCCTGTCTTTTAGATAGCAAAACTTACACCCATGTATGAAAGGCATCGGGGCATTTGCTCCCCAGTCTAACTGGACAGGTCTATCTGGTGCTTAGATCCAGGTGCCCTGGATGCCCCAGCTCCCAGCCCCTCAACAGCTGCAGCCACTACCAAGTCCATTGAGGAGGTGGATGATGCCAAGGCTGGGGCTTTTCCAGATAGTGGATGTGACTGATTGATCTTGAAATGATCTGTTTGAAAAAACAGATAAAACACACATAAAACAATGTGAGCTTATATAAAGCACTACAGGCAAGCCCCATGGAGGGTTGTGCACCACTCCCGGCACAGCATGTGGGAATGTGAGGGAGAACCAACACCGAGAGCCAGGCAGGGCCAAATGCTGCAGAGAGGCTGGCTGAGCACAAAATTTTACTCTTTATGCAATTCATCCGGCGATGCGGAAGAGCACGCTTAGCAGCCTGCAGCCCTGACATCCTCTCGAAAATAGGTGCTATTACAAGCTGCCCATATAAATAGCACTTCTCAAGGCCTCCGTTTACCCACATCATGCTTTCTGTCCCCATTTCTCCCTAGCCTTCTGAGACTATTCCCCTTCATAAACGTTAATTTCCTCACCACCCCCAGTGCAGCCTTGCTAGCCTGTAGCAGGGCAATGTTTGCTCTCTCTCCTCCCATGAGGATACGATATTGGAGGGGTCTGGTTCACAAAGTCCACCCTGGGGCCTGTCTCCAACAGCAGACAGACATCAGCACTCACCACCCTGCCCACCCCAGGGGATGTCATTTTACACCACAACTTCTGGCAGAGCAGGCAGTCGGGCAGCTCCACCCTCCCACCCTTATTCAGCAGCCCCACTGCTATGGGGGAAAAAGTTTGGGTCAACAGTTTGGGTCAACCCCCACAGCCAGGGGCCCACTTCTCCCTCACCCACCTACTCTAAGGAGGCCCCAGCCGCCTCAGCCACCCCTGACCAGCACCCGCTGGCACACAGCAGAGTTGGCACCTCACACGAGGCCAGCAACAGCTGGTCAGGGCAGTTCCTTTCCTCCTGTATTTGTGTGGCACCTGGAAATTTTTTAATTCCAGGTCCCCATGATGCCAGAGGCAGCAAGCTCTCCACAGGTGCCAGCAGCTCTCCCATGCCTCAGCAGCAGGGGCATTGGGCTGTAGGAACAATGGCTGGCCCATTCTCACCCCAGACCACAGCCTCAACAGTGAAGGCAAAGGCTACCGTAGCACCACACCAGCACCTTTGATCCAAGGTCAGAGGCTTGCCACGTAATGAGTAGTTTTTTCCACGTTTGCGACTGTTTTCCATGGCACACAGTAAGATTAGTGTGGAGCTCATTTGTTTCCAACTGCAAACATTTGTTCATTACCCTAGGCTGATCAGCAAGGTAAAGAACAAACATTTGCTGCATTGATGAAATGGGGCAATGAATAAATACCTTGGGACTAGCCAAACTTAACATTTACAGTTGTTTTAGTTAACTTGAGTTAATTGCCAATTAACACATAACACTACACAACCAAAAATTCTAATCAAGATAGTCCCAAAGCTAAGGCCTTCTATTTCTCATATTGTAGTTACCTACTCACTCAAAAATAAAAAATACAGACTATCTAGATAAATTTGTAAAGGGACTTCTTCAAAGTAGTGATCTCTTCAGCCCACAAGACACTCCAGGACACAAAATGTGGCACACACTCTTCATTCTGCACATCTCTGTCAATCAGAGGAGAGGAACTGGAATGGGGTTTTTTCCTCCACTCAAAGACCCTAATGACATGGTTTTTTCATTACAGATGGCACCCTTGCCCTACAGAAGCTTGTTTTCATAATAATAACCTAACAGGCAAACAAAAGCAATCAAAGAATGAAAGCAGTCCAAGCAATTTTTGCAAGACAGCAGACATATCTGCTGCACCACTAACTGCAATATGAGAACAGCCAAAACAATGCAGGGCAAAAGAAATGTGCTACAGGAGTCAGTGAGCAATAAGATTTTTGAATGTGAAAGCTAGCCCTGGGGTAATTTTCACAAGCAAGTAATAAATCATTCAGAACTGCTGTCTTACCGAAAAAAGTTCTGAATTTAACTAATAAAGTGTCAGTTTTCTGCTGTACCAATCTACTTTTTGAGTGTTTGTATTTCTAATATGTGTGGGGATTGCGTGTGTTTGGTTCTGCAATAGGATACTAACCGGACAATTAACAGCTAGAATAGAGTGTAATACTGGACATTGCTGCCCTCTAGTGACTAAATAGAACAAGCAACTGGAAGAAAGAGTGCCGCGAAAGTGTAAGTGATCAATTGAGTATCTTTGAAATATGATATAGTTTTATAAGAGTGAAATCTTGGTTAATCTTAGCCTTAAAATATCATCTGAATAAGCAAAGTACTTCAAGTGTAAATAAATAATTTAACATTCCTGTAAATGGAACGTGTAGTGCAATAAATTACCACAGATGACGACCACCAATATATTGGTGTCGTATTAACATATCATATGACCAGTAATTCAAAAAAGTTACAGCTGAAAACAAGAAATCTATATTATATGGCAACTAGTTCAATGGAAAAATTGGTCTGATTTATCTAGGAAGCATTTTTCATATGTGGTAATGTTTACGTTACTGGGGATTTTCAAAATAAACAGTGTCAGACATTTCAACAAAAAGACTGGCATAAATCAAGAATGCACATCTTTGCCTTGATTTCATAAATTGTGCATGTGCAGAACTGCCTGTTATTTCAGTAGCAGTAAATGAATACTCTAATGTTTCATAAAAAATTGGAGGCTTTTTATGTTACAAAATCTGTATTTTACAGTAGACAAGTTGTTTGATAATCTTTAGTACTGTAGTTCCACATTGCCAATATTTTGTGACTGTGGTTTTTTGTTTTGCTTATAGGTGTTAACTCTAATAAGACCTTGCCTGTATTACAAACAATGCTTAAAATCATACCCTTTGCTGCAGTTTCTTGATGAAAAATCTTAAACCTATTTGTTTCACCAGCGTAAGTACCACTTATCTGGATTCAATAATCACTAACATCATAATAAACCACTGCAGTGAAACCCTCGTTTTTCACCTTTATATGCAGTATAGAGTGGTGAAAAACATCTGAATCCTACAGGCATAAACCTCCAGTTAGGCTTCAAAAGCATTTGGAACAATATAATCAAATTACCACAGCTAGCAACACAATCACGTAACTAGTGTAGGTTTATTGATAGGAAAGAGGTCTGGAAAAGGTTAATGCACTCTTAATGTTTCCTAGTATAATCATTCTTGAGAAACTTAAACATTGTTTTTCAAAAGTAAGTCTGAAGTATGAGATGGTTGCTTTATGAAATTGTTGCTGATTTCTCAAATTTACCTTCCTTAAACTAGGATTTCCTACCAATAAAGAAAACTATTGCCACTCAATAAAGTCACACATTAGGAAAATAAAAAAATCTTTTCAAAAATTACTGCTTATAGTGTTGTCTGTACTAAGTCTGTGTTTGGCACTATTACAACATTAAAGTCTCTCTCTGACCCAATGAGATTATAAGCAAAGTAGAGAGTCCATTTATGTAATGCAGACCATTTCCTTTTCCAGGTGCTCAGGCTATATATTTAAATAGTACCAGAGATGCTACTTGGATGCTGTAAGAGAACTTCACCTGGACCTCACTCCAATTTCCTTTCTGCTAAAACCCAAGATGAATGTTCAAGGCAGGGAGGAAAGGAAACAAACATGTCATGAATGAGGACCATGATCAGAGCACACCCAAAATTATCAATGTATGTTTCCCATTAAAGAAAGACAGATTTTACGCACTTCTCTACTTCAATTATTCACATTCCTCTTCAAAAAGCACAGCTATTCTGTAAGAATAATGCTCAAATGGTCT